>JAZKJV010007993.1:0-38059 GCA_037367405.1 Ottelia alismoides | reverse complement strand
TAGTCGTCACGCTGAGTATCGTGCCCGAACCATTTGCCCCGGTTTCGGCCGCTGCGGAAGTCATCAGACTCGTCCGGAACGCCGGACGGCCGCAGGCCGCATTGCAGCTCAGAAACAATTTCGAACAGTGGGAAGTCGAGGTGTACGAGTACGCCGCCGAATATGCGCAGCGTCTCGCTGATCGCGAGAACGAGGTTTGGCGGTAACCAAAAGCGTCAGCGTTGAACCCAGATTACGCATTGACAAACATGCACCGGAGGCGTAATCCGGGCTGAACGCAATTCTTTCAGCGGAGAATCAGGCGATGCTCCGTTCCGAGGTAAACAAAATGAAGAAACTGATTGCCGCGATCGGCGCGCTGATTCTGCTCATCGCGATCGGTCTTGTCGTCGTTACTTTCGTGACCCCCACGGATTTCAAAATCGAACGCGAAACGACCGTCGCAAAACCCGCTTCCGAAGTTTTCGGATACGTTAAGTTATTGAAAAATCAGAATGATTGGGGACCGTGGGTGAAGCGCGATCCGAACATAAAACAGACTTACACCGGAACCGACGGCGAGGTCGGATTCGTCTCGGCATGGGACAGCAAGGTCGAAGAAGTCGGTGCCGGCGCACAGGAACTCAAGAAAATCGAGACCGATCGATTGATCGAGACCGAACTGCGCTTTTCAAAACCATTCGAATCGAAAGCCAAATCGACCATGACTTTCGAAAATGCCGGCGGCGCGACGAAGGTCAAATGGATCATGAGCGGCGAGATGCCGCGGCCGATGAACCTGATGAAGTACGTCATGGACATGGACAAGGAAGTCGGAAAGGACTTTGAGGCCGGGCTCGCCAACCTCAAATCAATCATGGAGAAACAGTAAAATGTTAAGAAAAATTCTGGCGGTTATCGCGGCGTTTATCGGCGGAGGAATTTTTGTATTCGCGACGGAGAAAATCGGACACGCGATCTATCCGCCGCCGGCGGAACAAACGCTCGAAGCGATCAACACCTACTTAAAAACCGCGCCGATCGGCGCCTTCCTGTTTATCTTGCTCGCGCAGTCGGCCGGTTCCTTTATCGGCGGACTCATCGCCGGTCTTGTTGGTCAGAGCAAATTGCCGGTAGCGATCTATGCGGTCATTTCTCTGGCGCTTGCGAGCCTGAACCTTGTGCTCGTTTCGCATCCGATTTGGTTCATCATCGTCGCGCTGATTCTACCAATTCCGCTCGCTTTAATCGGCGGCAGAATCGGAATGAGTTTCGGTTCAAAGGAAGCGTAAGTATATGAGAATAAATCGGATTCTGGTTGTTTCGACGATCGTTGTAATGCTCTTGACTACGGCCGCGCATGCGATGAGTCTGTTCGTCGAAAGTCCTCCCGGCAACGAAACGGAAAAACAGCTTTTGAATCTGATGGCGACTTACAAACTCGATGCGGGCGCGGGATTTCATCCGACAATGAAGGGGCTGTTCACCGCGCTCAGCTCGTGTTTTTCAATTCTCACAATGTTCGGCGCGCTCGTCCTGATCTACCTGCCGAAACGGATCGAGCCGCTGGTGTTCAGGGGATTGCTGACGATCATGATCGTCTGCTTCGGAATTTGCTTCGGGTTCATGGCGGCGTTGACGTTTCTGCCGCCGATCGTCTGCAGCGGGTTGATTCTCGCCGGGCTGATCGGCGCGAGATTTACCGTTCCGGCCGCCGAAGTTAATTGAAACTATTGATTATTGTCACTTTATCAATACAGAATGAAGTTTGTCCGCGCGTTTTTTCGGACGAACCACCCAATAACCGGGAACGGCGCGCGCGCCGGCCCTTGACCAGCACGACAGCGGCCCACAACGATTCGCGGTCGGTAAAGGAGCAATATGGTACTCAGCAGATCGTTCGAAATCCACCTGAAAAAAATCGAGACTCTGATGTCGGCCGCGGCCGAAAGCGAGAATCCGGCGCTTTATCTGTTTGAAAATGATGCCAGAACGCCGTTCTTCATGCTTGAAGCAGTCGCGCGTCTGGCTCTTGAATTCTACGAAAAAACGCGTTTCGAAAAGCTCTTGATCAGATTTAAGACGATCGAAGACCTTCTCGGCACCATCGATTACGTTGACGAGGCGGGTCAGGAACTCGGCAAGGTCGAACGTGTGCCGTCTGCGGTGCTTGCGCATTTTCAGTATGAAAAGCAGCGAAAGCTCGGTGAATTTAATCGCCTGCTGCAGGACGAACACTGGCTCGACGGCCGCCGCGTCGCGAAGATTCGCAAGAAGCTCGCGAAGGCTGATTGGGCGAGCGCGAAACGTGAGATCAAGCTGCTCGAAAAGCTGTATCTTAAACTGACAGAAGAACTTTGCCAGCGCTTTGACGGCGAGATCGCGTTTACCGACGTCGAAGCCGATGTTCATGAACTGCGGCGCGATCTCCGCTGGCTCAGCATTTATCCGCATGCGGTTCCGGGCGCGATCAGGCTTTCAGGCGGAATGAAAAAACCGGCGCCCGAGCTGCGAAAATATCTGACGACCGAGGTTCTGACGTCCCCGTTCAATAAATTCGCGGAGCCGTTTGAGGATGTAAAACCGCTGCGGCTCGATCAGAATTCGTTTTACGCCTTGAGCTGGATGATTTCGGAACTCGGGCAGTTGAAGGACGAGGGACTTCTTCACGAAGCGCTTCATCATGCGCTCATGATGACCGTCGGCAAGACTGACCGCGAGGCCGAAAAGCGGACGAACGAACTTCTCCGCGGTCGGGAGACCGGCGAGATTCTACAACTCGCGCAGCTTATCGTAAAGGACTATTTTGAGGGGAAAAGTTTGAGAAATTTGGTGATTGGGTAGTAGTTCGTCAGTGGTCAGTGGTCAGTGGTCAGTGGTCAGTGGTCAGAATTCTGGATTTACGATTAACAATCCGCAAGCTGCACTGCTAACTGCTTACTGCTCACTGCTTACTGCCTACTGCTTACTCTTACTAACTCACTGACCACTGACAACTGTTCTATGTGCGGTCGTTACATTATAAAAACCGAATCGAATCAGCTCGAGAGCCAGTTCGGCGCGGCGGCGGGCGACGAATCCATTATCCGGCCGCGCTTTAATGTCGCGCCGACGCAGCAGGTTCCGGTCATTGTCGAACAGGATGATCACCGAATCGTCGAGGGTTTTCGCTGGGGATTGATTCCGTCGTGGGCGAAGGACGCGGCGATCGGCAACAAGATGATCAACGCCCGTTCGGAAACGCTCGCCGAGAAGCCTTCGTTCAGAAATGCCTTTAAACGCCGTCGCTGCATCATTCCGGCGAGTGGTTTTTACGAATGGCAAAAGCAATCGGCCGGACCGAAACAACCGTTTTTGTTCTATCCGCACGATAGAGGATTGTTCGCGTTCGCCGGTCTTTACGAGGAATGGCTCGACCGCGCCTCGGGCGAGTTGGTTGAAAGCTGCACGATCATCACAACAAGCGCGAATGAAACGATGGCGCCGTTTCACGACCGCATGCCGGTCATTCTCGGGGCCGACGATTATGCAAAATGGCTCGATCCGAAGAACAACGACACGGCCGCGCTTGCCGAATTGCTGAAGCCCTGCGCGCCCGAACTAATTGAATTCTATCCGGTCAGCCGGGCCGTCAATTCACCGTCGTACGATGCTCCCGAACTCGCCGAAAAGATTGAAATATAAGAAGTTATGCATCTCGCAGGCGATGAATGACCGCGCCGATCAGGTTGCCGCAAACAAGTCGGGCCGCCGTTCACCTGGAAGCGCGCGACGAACATTTTCATTGAAATGAAACCGGACTTGTGGCTAAATCGTATAACTTTTTGCTTATCCGCAGATAACAATGTCCGGTTCTCCCGAGCCGGTTCGTCTTTAGAATCGGAGGGAATATGAAAAATCTTTTTCGAACAATCGCAATTCAAACCGTTTTCGTTCTGATCGCGGCCGGCGCGGCCTTTGCTCAGACGAATCTCGACAAGGTCAAATGGCTCACCGGATGCTGGAGCGGTCCCGATGAACGGCGGTCAGTACACCGAATGCTGGACAACCGCGGAAGGCAATTTCATGCAGGGCTCGGGAAGACTCGTGACCGCAAGGGGAATCCCGATGCGCGAACATATGACGATCGAAGTCGAGGCCGACGCGGTCGTCATGTACGTTCTCGACTACGGCGCCGGGCTCAAGGCTGAGCAGGCTCCGATCGCATTCAAGCTGGCCAGGGCGACCGATACCGAACTGTCTTTCGAGAATCCGAAACATGATTATCCGCAGCGCATCCGCTACACGAAAAAGGCCGACGGCAACATCGTTGCGCGGATCGAGATGATGGACGGCACGAAAGCGATCGATTTTCCGATGAATCGGCCTGGAGGAGGAACAAGATAATGACATCAGACGCAGCCACGGTCGAGGAATATCTCGATTCAGTGCCTGCCGAGCGGCAGGAAAGTTTCAGAATGCTTCGCGACACAATCAACGCTAATACCCCGAAAGGCTTCGAGGAATGCATGAATTACGGTCACATCGGCTGGGTCGTGCCGCATTCGAAATATCCCGCGGGTTATCATTGCGATCCGAAACTTCCTCTGCCGTTTGTCGCCATCGCGTCGCAGAAAAACTTCGTCGCGTTTTATCACATGGGCATTTACGCCGACGCCGGCTTGCTCGAATGGTTCACGACCGAATTTGCGAAACGCTCGAAGACAAAGCTCGATATGGGCAAAAGCTGCGTCAGGTTCAAGAAGCCGGAGACGATTCCGTTCGATCTGATCGGCGAGCTGATGGCGAAGATTTCGGCCGACGACTGGATCTACCGTTACGAATCAACGATCCGCGACGCGCGAAAGAAATCATGACGGACATCGAGAGCATCCGCAGTTTTTGCCTGACGCTTCCGGCCGCGACCGAAGACGTGAAATGGGACAACGATCTCTGCTTTTCGGTTGGCGGAAAGATGTTCTGCGTCGCCTGTCTCGAACCGCCTTTCAGTGTCACGATCAAGGTTCGCGATGATGAATTCGATGAACTTTGCGCGACCGACAGCATTCGCATCGCCGATTACGTCGGTCGTTACAAGTGGATCACGATCAGCGATCCGGCGCGGTTTTCGGACGGCGAATGGCGTTCGCGAATTACAGAAAGCCATCGCCTGATCTCGTTGAAACTCCCGAAAAAACTGCGTGAAACGGTTCTTGGTTAGAAAATGACGACGGCGCGGGAAAGACTTGACGACATCATGCGGGTTTCGCAGAACGACTCGTTGGTGCGCGCGGCGGCGGACTGTGTTCTGGAAGATCCGCAGCTTGTCAAACACCTCGTCGATGTGTTGTTGTCGACGGATTATCGCATCGCGCAGCGCGCTGCCGGAGTCCTTTTTCATCTGGCAAAAAAGCAGGGCGGAATTCTGCGGTCGCATCTGAAAAGACTCGTCGCCGCCTCCGAAACCGACGGAGCGCCGACCGTTGTCCGCCGGAATGTCCTGCGAATTCTGCAATTTACGGATGCGCCAGATAATCTGCGCGGCCGAATCTTTTCGCATTGTCTCGATGTCCTCGCCGATCCGCATCAGGATCGCGCGATCCGGGCATTCGCGATGACGGCCGCTGAACGCGCCGCCGGAAACAGTGCGGACCTAAAGAAGGAACTGCGGCTTGCGATTGAGATTCAACTTCCGCACGAAACCGCGCCGTCATTCGTCAATCATGCCGCGCGCGTTACCGGAAGACTCGGAAATTCATGAATCTCGCGAAAATCTAAAAGGAGAGAAAACCAATGGAAATGCCATTACAAGGTGAGTTTTGCTGGGCGGAACTTGCGACAAACGATCTCGACGGCGCGACCGAGTTTTATCGCAACGTTTTTGGATGGGAAGTTCACGGCGGCGATAATTCCGTCGGCGGCATGGACTACCGCGAATTCAACGTTCCGGGCGGCGAACGCCAGGGCGGGATGTACGATTTGAAAACGGTGTTCGGCGATCATCCGCCGCCGCCGCATTTCGTCAATTACGTCGCGGTCGACGATGTTGAAGCGATGGCCGCACGCGCCGTCGAACTCGGCGGCAAATGCTGTCATCCGCCGCAGGAAAATTCCGAATGTCGGACGAATGGTGACGATCATGGATCCGGCGGGCGCAACCATCGTGCTGATTCAGCTCAACCAGCCTTCGTAGGAGAAAAATCATGACTGAATTCACAATTCCGCCGCACGGAACGGTTTGCTGGCGCGAACTTCAGACGCAGAAACTCGCCGAATGCCGCAATTTTTACGGTGATCTCTTCGGCTGGCATTTCGAAAACAGCAAGGTATCGCCGGTCGAGTATCCTGAGATTCACGTCGGCGGCGAGGCCGTTGGCGGTCTGCTCGAGATCAATTCAAGCTGGGGCGACGGTTGGGAGCATATTCCCTCGCACTGGGCGACTTACATTGCGGTTGACGACTGTGACGCGACGCACGAAGCGATTCTCGCGAACGACGGCAGCGTGATTTGTCCGCCGTTCGATGCGCCGAATGTCGGGCGAATCTGCATCGCGAGCGATCCGCAGGGCGCGACATTTCTGGCGATTCAGTTCGTCAGAGAATAACTGATTTAAGGTTATGAAAAGAATTCTCTATCTGCTGCCGTTTGCGGCGGTGTTGATTTTGTTCGTCAGCGAGGCGCGGGCTCAGGACCGGCAGCTTGAGAAAAAAGTCAGGGCGTTCATCGCCGCTTTCAATTCGCGAAATCTCGACGCGATGATGTCGCTTACGCATGATAACGTCAAATGGTACACGGTCGCGGGCGACAGAATCACGACCGAAACCGCCAACAAGGCGGAACTCGGATCTTTTCTGACCGGATACTTCAAGGATTGTCCGACCTGCCGATCCTCGATTTCGGGCCTCAACACTTCCGGCAGCCGCGTTACATTAACGGAAACCGCTTCGTGGATGAAAGACGGGAAGCGTCAGTCCAATGCAAGCGTCGCGGTTTACGAATTCGACGACGGTCGCATCGCCCGCGTTTACTATCATGCCGATCCGTCGAAATCCGGCTATGACGCGTCGCTCGCGAAACGCCTCGGAGCCGATGAGAGAGGGATGAAAACGTACGTTTTCGTCAATCTTATTCGCGGTAAGAAGCAGTTTTCCGCCGATGAACGCAACCGACTCGTCGGACTTCATCTGGAAAACATCGGACGACTGGCCGAAAGCCGCAAACTGCTTCTCGCGGGACCGTTTTTCGATAACGGCGATATTCGGGGAATTTATATCTTCGATGTCGACACGCTCGAAAAGGCGCGCGAACTGACCGAAACGGATCCGGCGGTGAAGGCCGGAGTTTTCGAATTCGAAATGCGTTTGTGGTACGGTTCGGCGGCGCTCATCGAACTCGACCGCATCCACAAGTCGATCCAGAAAACCAAGCCCGGACAATGATTTAACAGCTTCAGAAAACCGATCCTTTCTGAATCGTCTCCGGCGAATCGTTAAAATCCTCTTCATTGCCGGCGCGTTCTTTTCGCCATTGCCACGGCGGCGTCGCATCGCCGCCTGACCAGAGTCCGCGACGCTCACTCCGGGCTTCGTTCTCGGCGGCCGTGTAGGCTTTGCGATCATCGGGCGATTGCTCGCTTGCGTGACGTTTGTAATGCCACGCGAATCCCTGCCGGATTTGCTCAAGATTGACGTCTTTCTGATCGATGATGACCTTTCCGACGACACGACCGTACTGATCGCGCTTTGACGATTCGACCGTCACTTCCTTTCCGTAAACGAGGTCATTCAGATTCTGCCGCGCGCGCTGACCGAAATCCTGTTCGGCCTCAGGCGCGTCGATCGTCGCGAGCCGGACGCGATGCTGACGATTGTCTCTGTCGAGAATCGTGATCGTATCGCCGTCGGCCACGCGAACAACACGTCCCTCGATGACATGACCGGGATTTTTCGGCATTTCACCGCGGTCTTCCGAACGGCGAACACCAAACGGATCGCAGGCGGTCAAAAGCAGGAGAAACAGCGGCAGCAAAAGACGTTTCTTCATCGCCTTTCATTCTTTGCGGCGAGGCCGGAAAAAGTCAATTTCAACTTGTCTTTCGCCTTTGTCGGCGGATGCCCGAAATGTTAAAATAACCTTGATTTTTCGGCCTTTTCAGGTGATTTGATGGAGCTCCAACTGATGAAAAATGAGATGATCGTCGGCGTCACCGGCGAGTATGCGCTGCGCCGCATCCGTAATCAGTGCGGGCGCAAATTTCTCATTCGCCTGATCCCAGAAAAGAAGTCTCAGTATGCAGACACTTCGTATTTCATAGTCCGCCGCGCCGACATCGCCGGACTCGTCGGCAAGAAGGATATTCGCGAATGCGACAATCTGCATCCTTCGATGTTCGCGAGCTTTGAAGACGAAACCAAAATCCCGCGAAGCGGCAATCACCTTCAGCAATCGCTCTTCGACTGAGGACGAGATTTGCTCATTCAGGTGGTTGCCTCGCGGATGTGAATTCGAATAATTGTTAATTCTCAATTGATAATTGTTAATTATTTATTCTGCTTTTCTTCAGCGCCAGATTTTCAGGTAGCGGGCGAACCATTTTCGGACGAACGGCGAGGTCAGGTCCTTGATCGTCGCTTCGGTCGCGACGGCCTGCGTGATTTTGGCGAGCGTCGGATAAACCCGGATGATCCGGTTGAGATCGGTGATTTTCAGATTCTGCCGCATCGCCCAGACGAATTCGTGAATCAATTCACCGGCGCCTTCGCCAACGATCGTCGCACCGACAATGCGGCGTTTTCGCGTTACAACCTTCGCAAATCCGCTCGTCGCGCTCTCGGCCTGCGCGCGGTCGTTGTGTGAAAAATCTAATTTGTAAACCTCGATCTCCGAAGCGCCGAATTTCTGCGAAGCCTCGCTTTCGGTCATGCCGACGCGGCCAATCTCGGGTTCGGTGAATGTCGCCCACGGAACGATGCGAAAATCCGTCTTTTTCTTGAACGGAAAGGGAACGAAGGCATTCTGGATGACGATCTGCGCTTCGTAATCGGCCATGTGCGTGAATTGAAAATGCGCGGTCACGTCGCCCGCCGCGAAGATCGTTTTTTGCGAAGTGCGGAGAAACTCGTCGGTTTCGATCCGCCGCGAATCGAACTTCACGCCCGCTTTCTCCAGTTCCAGACCCTCGACATTCGGTCGCCGTCCCGCGGCGACGAGAATCTCATCGCATTCGATTTCAAACTGCTGCCCGTCGCATTCGCAAACTGCGATCTTCGCGCCCGACGGCGATTTCGCGACCTTTAGAACCTTTGTCCGCACCCTAATTTCAGCGCCCTCATTCTCGAGAACAGTCGTCATCAGATCCGCAACTTCCGTTTCTTCCTTGACCAGAATCCGGTCGAAAGCCTCGACGATTGTGACGCGGCTGCCGAATCGTGCAAACGATTGTCCGAGTTCGAGTCCGATCGCACCGCCGCCGATTACCAGCAGTCGTCCGGGAAGTTCGCGAAGGTGAAAAACCTCTTCGTTGGTGATGAAACCCGCATCCGCGAGGCCTTCGATCGGCGGAATCAAAGCCCGTGAACCCGTCGAAATACAGAAACGCTTCGATTTCATGCGGCGTTTTTCGTCGGAATCCTTGATTGAAACCTCAATTTCATCCGCATCGAGAAATCTCGGCGCCCCGAACACGACCTCGACGCCCATCTTTTCAAAAACCTCCGGCGCATCGTGTTCCTCGATCACGCTGATCACTTCCTGAACACGCTTTGTGATCGAAGAGAAATCGCCTCCGAGAAATTCAGGCGCGCGACGTTCGAATCCGAAGCGCTCGGCCTCGTTCATCCGGTGCGCGAACCGCGCCGAGGCGATCAGAGCCTTTGACGGAACGCAGCCCGTATAGAGACAATCGCCGCCGAGCAGATTCTTCTCGATCAGCGCGACGCGCGCGCCCAGCAGCGCGGCGCCGCCGGCCGCGACGAGCCCGGCCGAACCGCCTCCGATTACAATCAGGTCATAGGTCTCACTCATCAGCGACCTCCGTTTCACCGATTTGCCGCCGGATTTTCTTTATCGTCGAATATGCGCCTATGAGAAGCAGCGCGACAACCACGCCGTAAACCCACCACGGGACATTCTTGCCGGCGATTATGAGATAAAGATAGGCCGAGACGAAGAAAAACATCGCCGCGAGCGCCGGCGGAACGATCGATTTGCCCTGCCGGTAGTTTTTAACGATCCAGCCGACCGAAATCGTAAAGAAAGGAATCGCGCCGACATAGATCGCACCGAAAATCAGCGGATTAACGCCGTATTGGGCGCCCAGACCATAGAACCAAGCTGAAACCGACTCGAACGACATAATAGTTCCATCCCGACAAATCCAAAAATGTATTCCCGAAACCGAAACGAATTGCCAACAGATTATCACGCGATCGCGCGGTTGGCCGCCGCGAATTGATTTGCGTAAGATGAATGGCGATGAAGAAACTTCTCGCGATCGCTGCGGTCGGCGGCGCCGGCTTGCTTTATCTGCTCGAAAAAACGCTTTCCGAGAAGGCCGGAAACCGTGTCGAAACCGATCCGCAATGTCCGGAATCTCGCGTTGTCTTCGGGCGCGGTCGCCGCGATGGCGCTCATTGAACAACCTGCCGCGACGGCGGCCGCGACGATCGTCGAACGTAGGAATATCGGCATTCTGAAACTTCTCAACCTGCCGCGTCCGGTCGAAACGGCGCTTGGCGTTCTGCTGCTCGATTACACGACTTACATCTGGCACATTCTGACGCATAAGATCCCTTTCTTGTGGCGATTTCACCGCGTTCATCATGCCGACCGCGATCTCGACGCGTCGACCGCGCTCAGATTTCATTTTGGCGAGAATCTGATTTCGGTGATTTTTCGCGCCGGTCAGATTTTCGTCATCGGCGTTTCGCCGGAAGCGCTTCGGATCTGGCAGACGATGTTTCTCGCGTCGGTCGTTTTTCATCATTCGAATCTGCAACTTCCGGGCGATCTCGACGAACGGCTTTCCCGATTGATCGTCACGCCGCGAATTCACGGTATACATCATTCGGAAATCCGCGCGGAAACGGATTCAAATTTCTCAAGCGGTCTGACGATCTGGGACCGGCTCCACCGCACTTTTCGCGATGAAGAAGAATCGCGCGAACCGACGATCGGCGTGCCCGGATATCCCGACGATCTTCCGCTCATGACGCTCATCACCTTGCCGCTTGTCGAAACCGACGGCGACTGGGAATCGCCGCGCCGAATCGACGCATGAAACCAGAGATCTCTATCATCATTCCGGCTTTGAACGAGGCGGAATCAATCGGCGAGACGATCGCGCGGCTCGCCGGATTCAGCAACGCCGAGATCATCGTCGCCGACGGCGGAAGCGCGGACGACACCGTCCGCATCGCCGAAGATTCGGGCGCGGTGGTTATCGAAGCGCCGCGCGGTCGCGGTTCGCAGCTCGCGGCCGGCGCGCGCATGGCGAAATCCGATGTTCTGTGGTTTCTGCATGCCGACACGCTCGCGCCGGTTGATGCCGACAAAAGCATTTTCGCGGCGCTTAAAGATGAAAGAATCGCGGGTGGGAATTTTTCGATCGCATTTCACGGCACGGCGTTCTGGCCGCGATTCCTGACCTGGCTTTATCCCAAACTGAGATTTCTCGGACTGCGCTACGGAGATTCGGCGTTCTTTGCGCGGCGAAGCGCCTACGAGGAAATCGGCGGATTTCGTGACTATCCGATTTTCGAAGACCTCGATTTCATTCGCCGTCTGCGCAAAGCAGGGAAATTGAAGACCGTCTCGGCGATTGTCGAAACGTCTTCGAGACGCTTTGAAAGGAAGAGTTTTGTTTTGGTCTTCCTTCGCTGGACGATTTTGCAGGTTCTTTTCTGGCTCGGCGTTTCTCCTGAGAAACTGGTGAAGATTTATTTTAAGTAATTCGAGTTTATTTTAGAAAGGACGCTGATTTCGCGGGTTTGGCGGATTTCTTCAAGTTACCGGAAGTCATTGTGAAACTTTACAAAATTCGTCCAATCGGCGTTATCCGCGTTTGAATTCGCCTTTTAAACTTACGCTGATTTCGCGGTTTAGCGGATTGTTTCAAGTTACCGAAAGTTTGAGTGAAACCTAGAAAAATCCGTCCAATCAGCGTTATCCGCGTTTGAATTCGCCTTTTTTGCAACCATCAAGAACATTAAGAAATTCAGCCGTCGCCGGCGCGATTTCGGCAAGTTCCATCTGTCGCAGTCTCTCCAGGTCCGCCGGCGTGTCAACATCGAAATCCCGATCAAGCCAATGCGGGACGACGAACCCTGAATTGACCGCATTCGCGCAGATTTCATCAAACACCGTCGCCGTGCTCCAATTCACGTTCTCAAACAATTCGGGTGCGGGTTTTCGCAGTCCGATCAGATAAATGCCGCCGTCTTCCGAATGCCCGAGAACAAGATCTTCGCCAGCCTCGAGGGCGTCGAATGATTCGGTAATCCTCGCCGGCGGAATCTGCGGGCTGTCGGTTCCGATCATGACCGCGGCCGTTTCCGGTTCCGCGAACGAAAATTCGAATGCGGCGCGCATCCGCTCGCCAAGATCGCCGTCGATCTGCGGAATGATTTCGGAGTTTTTCTCAATATACGATGCAGCGCGTGATCCGAGGTCAGGCGGCGAATATGCTAAAATCACGCGGTCGGACAACCCCAAACATTTAGCGAGCGTATCGCGCAGAAACGCATCAGCGAGAGCCGCGCATTCATCGGCGGAAAGCACGCTTTCGAGCCGAGTTTTGACGCTTCCGGCGACAGGAATCTTGGCCATGACGATGATGATTCGTCTCATAAATTCACGAATATTATGCATTATTACAACGAAGAAGACCTCGGGCGTTTCGGCGAAATCGGTAAATCGCGGCCCGAGCTTTTCGAGAAATTCATGGCCTGGTATCAGGCTTGTCAGGAAGAAGGCGCGCTTTCGAAGCGTGAAAAAGCGCTGATCGGTCTGGCCGTCGCGGTGACCGTTCAATGCCCGTACTGCATCGACGCTTACACGAATTCATGTCTCGAAAACGGTTCGAACATGGATCAGATGACCGAGGCGATGCATCTTGCTTCGGCGATTCGCGGCGGCGCGAGCCTGATTCACGGCATTCAGTCGCACAACGCGCACGACAAGGTCTCGATGTAATGGCGAGAGACGCTGACATTCAAACAACCGCTTCGTTTGAGGACAAGCTCGGCGCGCACGGGCTTGAACTCGTCGCGGCCGCGGTCGAGACTCTCCAGGTTAATGTCGGGAGGCTTTGCAATCAGGCATGCAAACATTGTCACGTCGATGCGAGTCCGACACGGACCGAGATCATGACGCGGCAGACAATCGACGAATGCCTTGCGGCGGTCCGCAATTTCGGGATCAAAACGCTCGATCTGACTGGCGGCGCTCCTGAAATGAATCCGGATTTCCGCTATTTCGTTTCGGAAGCGCGGCGGGCCGGCGCGCGCGTGCTGGTGCGGCATAATCTGACGGTCATGTTCGAGCCCGGTCAGGAAGATCTGCCCGAATTTTTCGCCGCCAACGAGATCGAGGTTGTCTCGAGCCTTCCGTATTTTCTTCAGACCCAGACCGATGCGCAGCGCGGCCGCGGCGTTTTCGACAAATCGCTCGAAGCATTAAAACGTTTGAATGCCGTCGGTTACGGCCGCGACGAAAGGCTTGTTCTGAATCTCGTTTACAATCCGGTCGGCGCATTTCTGCCGCCCGCGCAAAAGGCAATCGAGGAGGATTTCCGGCGCGAGCTCGGCACACGTTACGGAGTCGTTTTCAATAATCTCTTCGCGATTACAAACATGCCGATCGCGCGTTTTCTCGAATGGCTGCGGCGATCGGGAAATGAGCATTCGTACATGCAGAAGCTGATCGCGGCGTTCAATCCGGCAACCGTTGAAGGGTTGATGTGCAGAACGCTCGTCAGCGTTGACTGGAGCGGAAATCTTTACGACTGCGACTTTAATCAGATGCTCGAAATGGGAGTTCATCCGGAATCGCCGCAAACGATCGGCGAATTCAGTCAGTCATCGCTTTCAAACCGCCGGATCATCACCGGCCGGCATTGTTTCGGCTGCACCGCAGGCGCCGGCTCAAGCTGCGGCGGCGTTGTCGCGTAAGTATTCGTGATTTAGTCAATTGCAAATAACCGCCCGATGACAAAGAAAGCAAAGTAAGTTGAGAATTCATAATTTGAAATTCACTTGGTTTTTCAATTCGCGACCAATTTCTCGATTGCTTCGCTAGTTCTTCACCTTGTTGACATATACGAATCCGTTTATCTCGACAAATCCTTTGTTTGAGAATTCCTTGATCTTGAATTTCTCGAATCGAAAGACAAACTGCGTTTCGGTCTCGCGAACTATTTCGAGACGCCCTTCGGTGTACAGCGGATCAGTCTGCAGACCCGACCCGGCCGCATAAGACCGGCGTTCATTGCCCTGAACCTCGCGATACGCGGCGGTGCGAAGTTCGTTCATCTTCCAGATCTTCTTTTCCGGCGTGTAAAGCAGCACATTCAATCGCAAAGCGCGCTCGTTTTCGGGTCCGGATTTGACAGCGACGTTGAAGAAATCCGGCGGATCATTACCGTTCATCGTCGCTTTCGCGCTGCTTCCGAAATTGATCACGGCCTTAAAGTCAGTCCAGTCTTCGCTATAAAGCGGATTCTGATGACTGACTTTCAGCCAGCTCTTTCCGGTGTCGACAAGCTCGACGGGCGGCGCGTTCGGTTTCGGCGGAGCGATTTCCGCACGCGGTTTTTCAAATCGCGAAAAAGTTCCTTCGACCGAGCTTTCCGAAACGCTTTTGTTGAGACCGGAACCCGACTGCGTGCGCTGAACCAGCGAGATTTTGTTCTCTTTGTCGAATTTTCCTTTGATCTTGAAGGTTTGACCGCCGTTTTGGTCGATAATCGCCTCGAACCGGCCTTTTTTGTCGACGAGACCGCTGAATTCGCGGACTTCGTCGCCGAGTTTAAGACGGCCCGCGAGCGAATTGTCGGCCTTTACTTCAAATTCCGCGACGATCACGCTCGGCGACGAAAACAGATTCATAATCACCGCGCGGTAATTCCCGGCAAAATTCTGAGCTGACGCCGCGGCCGGAAACAGCAGCGTCAGAATCATCACAAAAATACGCATAAATCATCTCCCGATAATCTCGCAGAAGCCGGCGAAAAACAGGGTCAGATTCAGGCTTTATTATTTACCGGGTTGAGGACGCGGGACCGGAGTGAACTGCGCGGAATAGATTTTCCACGCGCCTTTTTCCTTGCGAAGTGCATAAACAACGCGTCCTGCGACCATCGGCGGACGTGTCGCGTCGGTCTTCGATCCGAACGAGAATGTCGCGATGACGATCGCGAACTTGCCGTAATGCCGGACGTTGAAATCGCTCAGAATGTAACGCGGCGATTTTGAACGAGCCGTTTCGGCATCATCGACTTTGTAAAATCCGATGGCTTTCGCGCGCTCGTCAACCTCGCCTTTCGGTGAGATCTCGATGTAATCGGACGCGTAAATCTTCTCAAGCGTCGCCGGATCGTAATTCTCCTGCGCCGCGGACATTTGTTTCGCGACCGCGATCACCTCGTCGTTTTTCGCGTTCTGGGCGAACGCCGCCGTCGCCAGCGCGGCGACTGTAATTACAAAGATAAGTGCTTTTTTCATATGTATTTGGATTTCAAAGCCATGATTGAAGAATTTCTGCCGGCAAGACCCGGATGACAAAAATTTCGGGATCAGGCCAGCGGTTTATTGAACGGTGAAAAAGCGCGAAGGGTTTCGAAACAGCCGCGAGAAATTGAGGCGCGCGACTTTCTCAGAACATTAAATTCGTACAATTTTCTTTACGCTCTCCCCAATAGTATGATGGCATTCCGGGCATTCAGGAGTTTTTGAGTTATGAAGAGACTGCTTTTCCTTGTCGTCATCATGGCCGCTTCCGCGACCGCCTACGCACAGAACAAATCATCCGACATCCGTGTTGTCGCAAAGGTCGATGAACGCATCGAGATCACCTCGATCATCGCGAGACTCGCGGGTTACGAAGAATACACGAACAACGAGTTCAAGTCTTACGCCGACGATGTCGACCGGCATTTCGCTCCTTTCAAAGTGCATCCCGCGTTAAATTCGCCAAAGACGTGCGTTTTCGACGCGGCATCGGTTTCGACGCGGTCCCGAATCTCGCGGTGCGGATCAAACCCGCGCCGTCATTTGAACCGCGCGTACCGTTCACGGCCGAAGTTCCCGACAAACGCTGGGGAAAGGAAGACGCGGAAAAATTCGCGCGGCTGATCAGCGACTTTTACCGCGACGCCAAATGCGCGGAGTTTTTCAAATCACACGAAGCAATGTACCGGACGGCCGAAAGCCGGATGCAGAAGGTCGTCGACAAAGTCGATTTCAGCTGGTACGCGAAGTTCTACGGCGAATTGCCGAAAGGTTCGTTCAACATGATCATCGGACTGCTCAACGGCGGCGGCAATTTCGGTCCGAAAGTCATCATGCCCGACGGCCGCGAAGAGCTTTTTTCGGTGATGGGAACGTGGCAGACAGAATCCGACGGTTCGCCGAAATATTCGGAGGAAGCGCTGCCGACGATCATCCACGAATTCAATCATTCCTTTATCAATCATCTGGTAATCCAGCGCGACGCCTCGTTCAAAGCGCCCGGCGAAAAGGTTTTTCCGCTTGTCAAAGATCCGATGCAGCGGCTTGCATACGGCGAATGGCCGGTCGTCGTGATGGAATCGCTCGTCCGCGCGGCGGTCATCCGCTATCTTTTCGAGCATGAGGTAAACGTTCCGATGTTCAGCGGACTTCCGGCCGGTGAACTTCCTTACAAAGTCACCGAATTTGAGCGAAACCGCGGATTTTACTGGATCGAAGATCTCGTCATGCTGATGGGAACGTTTGAGAATTCGCGCAAAACCTATCCGACATTCCGCTCTTTCATGCCGGTTATCGAAGCGTATTTTCAGGAGATGCCGAAACGGATCGAGTATCGCATCCGCGACCTCGACGCAAAGCGCCCGACGGTCAAGGCGATTCGCGAATTTGAGAACGGCGCAACGAATGTTTCCGCCGATCTTAAGGAAATCACGATCGTTTTCGACCGCCAGATGCGCGGCCGCGGTTATTCGATGAATCACGGTTCGCTTGGTCCGGAAGGATTTCCGGAGGTCGAGAAAATCCTCGGTTACGGCGACGAAAACACGACCTTCAAAATGGCCGTCAAACTCAAGCCCGGCAAGGATTATGAATTCGTGGTGACCGGAAATTCGTTCGCCTCGAAGGATGGCCATCCGCTCCGCGATTACGTCGTCAGGTTTACGACGGCGAAGTGATGCCGACCGGGTCGCTCGATCCATCGCTACGCGTTTGGTTCATTTTTTTCCGGCCCAAACTAACAACGAGTGACTCGGGCCACAATTCGGATAAAATGTGTGCAGTCGAAAACATGAGCAAATGCAACGACTCGCTCGAAGGTGAGGATTGCATGCGGATCGCCCGAATATTCGGTTGGTCGAGAACGTTTTGATTCACCAGATCGAAAGCAAAAACTGCTAAAAATCCTTGCTCGCTCAGACGAACTCTGATATCACATTCACATTGGAATTGCGCATTCACGAAAAACTCGTGGTAAAGAACGAGATCGCGTGCAGTTTTCTCAGGTTGGTTGCGGAGCACATCCGGAACATGCCCGATTTCTTCGGGAGAAAAACTCAATGGCTGGTCATTTCAAAAGTCATAAACGATTCATCGCGAGTTCGTGCGCTGAAGGCGCGCTTTTCGGATTTGTTGCGGCGATCGGCGTGTGGCTCGTGCTTTATTCGCTTTTTCGGCTCGGGAGAATCATCGGCGGCGACGCGGATTTGTCCGGCGGCGGCGTCCACATCGACCTGGTTCCGTTCGCGTTTGAACTGCCGAAACTAGTTCTGTTTTTTGTGCCGGTCGCGGCCGTCTCGAGACTTGTTGTCGCAGCCCTTCCGGACAAGAGTCCTGGTTACGCAAGTTGGGTGAAATCGGCTTTTTTGACGCTGGTTGCCCTTTACGGTGTGGTCCTGGCGGCCGGATTCGCAAGATGGCTGTGGTTCACTCAGGGAAGTCTCGCGGCGCATTTGCGGGATTCTGCCGATCCCTTGTTGTGGATCGCAGCGATGTCGTTCTGATACTGCTCTCCTTGATTGTTGGACTTTTGGGACGATTTTCCGCGTCCGCATCTTAATCCCCGCTGAACCCCGAATTCCGTTAGGGTTTAGTTTGATCGAGCAAGGCAAGATTGCCCTTAAAACAGCGGCGTACAATTTTGTGCCGTACAGTTTTGTGCCATCACCATGAAATGAACCGCTTGAATGACGGCGCGGTCCGCATCCGCTTCGAAGATCCGTTTTTTGCGCATTGGATCAGATTTTTTGCGGTTTGATAGGCTGTAAAATGTGCTGTTAGCTGTGATGTCGACAGATTTGTTGACAGAATTGTCTCGAGAAGATAGTCTAATTAGCGGAGGAGAAAAATGTCGCAAGTAAGAGTTAGCGAGAATACGCGTGAAATTTTGCGTTCGCTTTCATCGCAGGAAGGGAAACCGATGCAGGAGATTATCGACCGCGCAGTTGAGGATTATCGTCGCAAGGTCTTTTTGGAAGGACTGAGTAATGATTTCCGTGCGCTGCGCGAGAACGCCGAGTCGTGGAAGGAACACGAACAAGAAATGGCGTTGTGGAACAATTCTCTGATGGACGGAATCGAGAATAATGATGCAGACAAATAGAGGTGAAATCTGGCTGGCGGATTTGAATCCGGTTATCGGTCGTGAGCAGGCGGGAATTCGTCCGGTTCTAATTGCTTCGGCCGATTATTTCAATCAAGGCTACGCCGAACTGGTCTTTGGCGTCCCGATCACATCGAGAGACAAGAAAGTCCGCTCCCATGTTGCCGTTGTTCCGCCCGAGGGCGGTCTCTCAGTTCCGAGCTTTATCATGTGCGAGGCGATGCGTTCGATCAGCAAAAAGCGTCTGGTGAAACGCCTCGGCGTAATCTCACCCGAGACGATGAGATCGGTTGAAGGCACTCTTAGAATTCTTCTTGACCTTTGACCAGACGTTGGCGCCGAGGACGCGCTGGAATTCACCTAAAGTATTACCGCCGCGCCTGCTTCGGTCGGTGGTTAACCGCTTTGAATATTGTCCGAATGATGCTAAAAACTTAGTTGCTTAATGCAATTCAGGCGAATCGCTTCTCCCGCTTTGCGATTCCGCAGCGGCTCGGACGACGCCGTGTTTTTTTCAGCAATAAACCTAATATTTTCGGGAGAATTTCGAAATGAAACTTATGGGACGATTCGCCGCGATCGCGATGGCTGCGTTGCTCATTACTTCCTGCCAGAACACCGCGACCAGCAACAAAGGCGCGGACAACAAACCGGGCAATTCCGACGCCGCCAAAACTTCGACCGGCAAGGCCAGGAAACTCGCCTTTGTCACCAACAACGCCTCGGATTTCTGGACGATCGCGCGCAAGGGAACGGAAAAAGCCGACACCGAATTCGATGACGTGACGGTCGAGTTCAAAATGCCTTCGGAAGGCACCGCGGCCGATCAGAAACGCGTGCTCGACGATCTGACCGCAACCGGCGTCGACGGCATCGCGGTATCGCCGGTCGATCCGACGAATCAGACCGAATACATCAACGAACTCGCGAAAAAGACGCTCGTCATCACGCAGGACAGCGACGCGCCAACCAGCAATCGCGCGGTTTATGTCGGCACCAACAACGTCGATGCGGGCCGTCAGGCCGGAAAACTGATTAAAGAAGCGCTGCCGAACGGCGGCAAAATCATGCTTTTCGTCGGCAAATCCGACGCGCAGAATGCGAAAGAGCGTTCGCAGGGAATCAAGGAAGCGCTTGCCGGATCGAATATCGAGATCATCGACACGCGCACCGACGACACCGATCCCGCGCGCGCGAAATCGAACGCCGCCGACACGCTCGTGAAATATCAGGACGTTGCCGCGCTCGTGGGACTCTGGTCCTACAACGGCCCGGCGATCTACAACGCGGTCAAGGAAGCCGACAAGGTCGGAAAGGTCAAGATCATCTGCTTTGACGAAGCCGACGAAACGCTCGACGGTATTCGCGACGGCGCGATTTACGGAACGGTCGTCCAACAGCCTTTTGAATTCGGTTATCAGGCGATCAAACTCCTGCGGTCGATTCTGAACGGCGACAAATCCGGCATTCCGGAATCGAAGCAGATCTTCGTTCCGACGCTCGAAGTCAAAAAGGACAACGTTGAAGACTTCGCCACCAAGCTCAAGGCGCTTCGCGGAAAGTAATCGATGAACGAATCTGCGAAACCTCTGCTTGAACTCCGGGGAATCGGCAAACGATTTCCCGGAGTCATCGCCCTCGACGACGTCGATTTTTCGATCGGCGCCGGCGAGGTCGTCGCGCTTCTCGGCGAGAATGGCGCGGGAAAATCGACGCTGATGAAGATCATCGGCGGTATTTATCAGCCCGACGCCGGCGAGATTCTGCTCGACGGCAGCGTCGTTAAGTTCGGCGGCGTCAATGATTCGATCGCGGGCGGCATCGCATTTATTCATCAGGAACTCAACATGCTTGAGAACCTCGATGTCGCGGCGAATGTCTTTCTCGGCCGCGAACCGGTCCGCGGCGGATTTCTGAAGCTTCTCGATCGCAGGAAAATCGTCGCCGACGCCGCGATTTATCTTAAGCGAATCGGGCTCGACATCCCGCCGACAACGCCCGTCGCGGAACTCAGCATCGGTCAGTGTCAGATGGTCGAGATCGCGAAGGCGCTTTCGCTGAATGCGCGTTTGATCATCATGGACGAACCGACTTCGTCGCTGACGACGACCGAAACTACGCGACTTCTCGAACTCGTCCGCGAACTGCGCGATCAGGGCGTGAGCGTCGTTTACATCACGCACCGGCTCGGCGAGGTTTCTGAAATCTGCGACCGCGCGATCGTTCTGCGCGACGGTAAGAATGCGGGCGAACTTGATCGCGAACATCTGACGCACGAGAACATGGTGCAGTTGATGGTCGGACGCGCGCTCAAACACAGCTACGTCGAACCTGAAACGAAGCGCGAAGACATCGTGCTTGAATTAAAAGACGTGGCAACGCGCCGCTTTCCGGCGCAAAAAGTTTCATTTGCGGTCCGCGCCGGTGAGATTTTCGGCATTGCCGGTCTCGTCGGGGCGGGCCCGATCCGATCTGGCGCAGACGATTTTCGGAGTCGAACGCCGCGCCGGCGGCGAGATTTACGTAAACGGCGCATTGCTTCGCGGAACATCAAACGAAGCGATCAGACGCGGCGTTTATCTGATTCCCGAAGACCGCCGCAATACCGGACTTCTGACCGATTTTGCGGTCCGCGAGAACATCACGCTGCCGGCGCTCGGCCGTTATCTGACGGCCGGAATGATCAATCGCTCGCTCGAACGCGACGCGTCCGAAAAGCTTTGTGCAAGGCTCAATGTAAAAACCGCTTCGGTCGAAACTGCGGCGAAGAATCTGAGCGGCGGCAATCAGCAGAAAGTCGTGCTCGCGAAATGGCTGCAGCTCGATCCGAAGGTTCTGATTTTCGATGAACCGACGCGCGGCATCGATGTCGGCGCAAAGGCTGAGATTTACACGCTGATCCGCGATCTTGCGAAAAACGGAGTCGCCGTCATCGTGATCTCGAGCGATATGGAAGAGATTCTCGGCATCAGTGATCGGCTGGCGGTGATGAACGAAGGCCGCGTCACGGGAATTCTCGAACGCGGCGACTGCAGCGAAAAGAACGTCATGACGCTCGCCGTCGGCGGCGCGGTTTAGTTTCAACATGAAGAAAGAACTCGGAATTTTTATCCTGCTGGTGGTGCTCTGCGTGGTCGTGAGCATCATGAACCCGCGGTTTCTGTCGGCCGACAACCTGCAGAACACCGCGCGTCTGATCGGCATTTACGGAATCTTCTCAATCGGCGTCGGCATGGTCATCATCACGAGCGGCGTCGATCTCTCGATCGGCTCGATGATCGCCATTCTCGGCGTCGTGATGTCGTTCTGCTTGTCGATTACGGTATTCCGGGCAGCGTCGCGGTCGCCATTGTGCTCGCCATTTCGGTCGCGCTCGGTCTTCTTCACGGAGTCCTCGTCGCCCGCATCGGCATGCAGCCGTTCATCGTCACGCTCTGCGGGCTGTTGTTTTATCGCGGAATGGCGAGGTTTATCGCCAATGACGAGACGAAAGGATTCGGCTCGGGCGAGGGATTTCCGCTACTCAAATCTCTCGCGACCGGTTCGCTCTTCGGTGTTCCGGCGCCGTTCGTCGTGCTTGTCGTGATTACGATCGTGATGTGGGTCGTCCTTCACCGCACGGTTTTCGGCAGATATCTTTTCGCCGTCGGACGCAACGAAGCCGCGGCGCGATATTCCGGAATCAATGCCGGCGCGGTGACGATCGCCGCTTACGTAATCTGCGCGCTGATGACCGGAATCGCCGCGATTCTCGTCGCGTTTTACACGAATTCGATTTCGCTTCGTCGCATGGAAATTTTTATGAACTTTATGCCGTCGCGGCGGCCGTGCTCGGCGGCTGCAGTCTTCGCGGCGGTGAAGGATCGATCATCGGAATCGTCATCGGAACCGCGCTTCTGCAGGTTCTGCAGAATCTCGTGAATCTTCTCGGCATTCCGTCATCGCTCAATTTCGCAGTCATGGGCGCAGTCATTCTGATCGGAGTTCTCGCCGACCAGATTCTCAAACAGCGCGCGGCGAAGGCGGCCTGAAGATATGAGTTCGGGAATCTGGGAACAGCGCTGGCATCCCTTGCGCGAGGAATGGGTCGTTGTCGCGGCGCACCGGCAGAATCGCCCGTGGAGCGGTGAGATGGCCGAATCGTCGGAGGCGCGAAAGCCCTCGTATCTAGCCGATTGCTATCTCTGTCCCGGAAACGAACGCGTCGGCGGAGCCAGAAACGAAAATTACACAACGGTTTACGTCTTCGACAACGATCTCCCGTGCGTCGGCGAGAACGCGCCGGCCGAACTCGAAACGCCGGTCGGAATCTATCGCAACCGCCGCGCCGACGGCATCGCGCGCGTCATCTGTTACAACCCGGATCATTCAATGTCGCTCGCCGAGATGACGCCCTCGGGAATCGAATCGGTGATTCGCGTCTGGCAGAAACAGTATCTCGAGCTCGGCGCGCGAAGGGAAGTCAATCACATTCTGATCTTCGAAAACAAGGGCGACGCCGTCGGCGTTTCGAATCCGCATCCGCACGGCCAGATTTACGCGACGAATTTCGTATTCAAAACGATCGAAACCGAAGTTGCGGCGGGCCGGAAACATCTCGCGGAAACCGGACGATTCTTTTCGAAGACATCATCGCGGCGGAAAAGGCCGACGGACGCCGGATTTTGTTCGAGAACGAAACGGCCATCGCATTCATCCCGTACTTCGCGCGCTACGCCTACGAGGTTTTCGTCGCGCCCAAACGGCGCGTGTCTTCGGTTGCCGGACTCGATGACCAAGAAATCGCCGATTTCGCCGAAGCGCTCAAGGTCGTCACGGCCAAATTCGACAATCTCTGGAAAATGTCGTTTCCGTACGTCATGCCGCTGCACAATGCGCCGACCGACGGCGAGGATCATTCGTCATTTCATTTCTACATTCAGTTTCTGCCGCCGCTTCGCAAACCGAATCTTCTCAAATATCTGGCCGGTCCCGAGATCGGCGGAGGCAATTTTTTGTCGGACACTTCGCCGGAAGAGAAAGCGCTTGAACTCCGCAATCAGCCGGCGGTTCATTATAAGGAAGAGAACCGATGAAAACCGCCGCCGATTTTCTGCCGTTGCTGAAGACGCTTCATGAACAGATTCGCGACGCGGTCGTGACGGCCTGCGAACAAAGTTCCGTCGAACAGCTTTCCGGCGTCGCGAAAGAAGAAGAAGGCGACACGATTTACGCGGTCGACCGCGTCAGCGAGGAGCTTCTTGTCGCGTTTTTCGAGAACGAAATCGCACCGCTGACTTCGGTCGTACTGATCGCCGAGGGAATCGACGGCGGAAGATAATTCTGCCGCGCGGAACCGAAGAAAATGACGCCGAGTGGCGCGTCATCGTCGATCCGATCGACGGCACGCGCGGTCTCATGTATCAGAAACGTCCGGCCTGGATTCTGACCGGCGTCGCGCGAAACCGCGGTGCGGAAACAAATCTCCGCGACATCGAAGCGGCGATTCAGACCGAAATCCCGCTCGTCAAACAGCATCTTTCGGATGTCCTCTGGGCGGTCAAAGGCGAAGGTGCGCGCGCCGAAAGGTTCAATCGCACGACGGGCGAAAGCAGGGAATTGAGCGTCAGATCGTCATCCTCCGATTCGATCGCGCATGGTTTCGCGACCGTGTCCCGCTTTTTTCCCGGCGTCGGCGAGGAAGCAACTGCGATCTATGAGGAAATCGTCCGCGGCGCGCTCGGTCCGGTCGAAGCCGGAAAGGCGCAGTGTTTCGAAGATCAGTACATTTCGACCGGCGGTCAGCTTTACGAATTGATGTGCGGTCACGACAGATTCATCGCGGATCTGCGTCCGGTTTTTGAAAATCGCTCGCGCGGAAAGGTCTTCGGCTCGGCATCTGCTGTCACCCGTACGATCTCGCGACGGAACTGATCGCGCGTGAGGCCGGCGTGATCGTGACGAATGAACGCGGCGAACCGGTTGACGCGCGGCTCGATCTGGAATCGGACGTCGCGTGGATCGGCTACGCGAATGAGAAGATCCGCGCGCAGCTCGAACCGCTACTTAGATCCGCGCTTTTGAACAGACAACTGATCTGAATTTCTATGTGCTCTATGATGCTATGTGGTTCAAAATTAACCACATAGCATCATAGAGCACATAGTTGGCATCAGCTTTTCAGCCAACGATACTTGTGAACGAAAGCCAAATCGAAACCGAATTGTCGGATCTCGAAGCGTTCTCCGGAAATCTTCCGGGCGCATTTTTTGTGCGCGATGAGAAGATCTTTGTCGCGCGTGCGCCCGGAAGACTCGACGTGATGGGCGGCATCGCTGATTATTCCGGTTCGAACGTGCTCGAACTGACGATCAGCGAAGCCGTCCGTGCCGCCGCGCAAAGGCGAAACGACGGACAAATAATTATCCGAAGCGGCGAACGCGAGTTTCGAATGCCGGTTTCGGATCTTGGCGCAATGCCGGATTACGAATCGGCGCATCAATATTTTTCCCGGGCAACAGACGGCGAATGGGCCGCGTACGCCGCCGGAGTTTTTACGGTATTAATAAATGAAAAATCTTTGAATCCGGCTGGCGGCGCGACTATCTTTATTGAATCAGACGTGCCCGAAGGCAAGGGCGTCAGTTCATCCGCCGCGCTTGAAGCGGCCGTCATGTTTGCCGTCGCGGCCCTTTTCAACATCGATCTCGAACCTCGCGAAGCCGCGATTCTGTGCCAGAAAGTCGAAAATCTGATCGTCGGCGCGCCGTGCGGCATCATGGATCAGATGAGCGTCATCTGCGGTCGCCGGAATGAGTTTCTCTCGATGGTCTGTCGCCCGGCGGAAGTTCTCGCGCCGGTCGCGATTCCGCCTGACCTCGCGTTCTGGGGCATCGATTCCGGAATCAGACATTCGGTCGGCGGCGGCGATTACGGTTCGGTCCGCGCCGGCGCGTTTATGGGATATCGGATCATCGCCGGTATCTGCGGTTTTCCGGTCCGCGTCGAAAACGGACGCGCGGTTGTCACGGACGAACGCTGGAACGGTTACCTCGCGGCGATGAATCCTGAGGAATTCGCGCGCGAGTTTCTGCCGCTTCTGCCGATTGAAATGTCCGGACGCGAGTTTATCGAAGCTTACGGCGCGACGACGGACGATGTCACGCGAATCGATCCCGCAAAAACCTACGCGATCCGAAATCCGACGACGCATCCGGTTTTTGAAAACGCGCGCGTTCTCGAATTCGGCGAACTTATCGGAAAGGGAATCGGCGCGGCGGAAAGACTCGGCGAACTGATGTATGCGGCGCACGAAAGCTATTCGTCATGCGGACTCGGTTCTGAAGGAACGGATCTGATCGTCCGTCTCGTCCGCGAATCGGGCGGCGGAGATCTCTTCGGCGCAAAGATAACCGGCGGCGGAAGCGGCGGAACCGTCGCGGTTCTCGGCCGCTCGGACGCGGGCGACGCGATCGGACGAATTGCCGCCGAATACGAACGCCTGACGGGACGACGACCTTACATCTTCGCCGGATCATCGCCCGGCGCCTTTGTCAAAAAACTGTAATCAGGGTAGTTCCGGTTCAGGAAGAACGAACCGGTCCGGTCGATTCGCGAATAATCAATTCAGGTTCGACGCTCAGCGTGAGGCTTTCGTCACGGCCCGCGGAAGGATCGGAAAGCCGGTTCAAAAGTGTCTGCGCCGCGAGTTCGCCCATTTCGTAAAGCGGCTGACGAATGGTCGTGAGCGACGGCGAATTGAATTCGGCAAAGAAAATATTGTCGAAGCCGATGATCGAAATGTCCTCCGGAACGCGAATTCCGCGACGTTGCAGTGCCTGAATCGCGCCGATTGCGGACATGTCGTTGAATGCGAAAATCGCGGTAAAATCGTTCGTCTTTTCGAGCAATCGATTCGCCGCCGTGTAGCCGACCTCCGGCGAAGGATTCATTCCTTCGAGCTGAACCAGCCGATCGTCTCCGATCTCAAGACCTCGTTCCCGCGCGGCCTCAAGAATCGTCGCGCATCTGATTTCCGTATCTGCGCTGAAATCCTGGCCTTTGATGACCGCAATCTTCCGGTGACCGAGCGAGATCAGATGATCGAGCGCAAGCTGAGCCGCCTTTCGGTGATTTATCACGACGTTCGTGACGCCCGGAATGTCCTCGTGTCCGGCGACCGACACGACCGGAACATTGGACTGAAACCGAAGATTCGTATCGATCGCGATGATTCCCTCAACCTGTCTTTCAACAAGCATCTGCACATTCTTCACCAGCAGATCCTCATGATGCAGGTGGCTCGTGTTCAGATAGAAATAGCCTTTCTCAGTCGCCGCCGCCTCGATTCCGTTGAGTATTCGGGCGCAGTAGCTGTCGCTCAGTTCGGCCGTGATGACTCCGATTGTGAAGCTGCGGTTGGCCCGCAGCGAGCGTGCGAAATAATGCGGACGATATCCGTGTTCGGCGGCGGCCTGAAGAATTCTGTCTTTGGTTCGCTGCGGAATCGTTTCCGCGCGTGCCGTGTTGTTGAGAACGACGGAAACGGTGCCCGGCGACAAGCCGATAATTCTCGAGAGTTCCTTCAGCGTGATACTGCCCGAGAGTTTGCCGTTTGAATCCGCGATTTTCATTTTCTGCACGCAAAATTCTCGCACACCGGCATCCGCATTTCAAGAGAGTTTCGAATTCCTGTAACACGATTCGGCCAAGCGTTTCCGCACCGGAAGCCGCGCGCAGGATTCGGAAGCGGCAACGGCCGGTATGTACCGCGCAAGTTATTTAGCAAATCGTTTTGACTGACGTTTCTTTTAGTGTTAAATTGTTCGCCAAATCGTTTTGGCAAATCGTTTTGTTACGGCGTTCACCCCTTGAACTCGAATATTTCGCCGGCCCCCGCTTCCGGTCTGCTGCTCCGATGGCAACGATTACGAACTCGGGATTTCTGACAGATCAACGAAAAATTTGGAAGTTTTGGAGGATCCAATTATCTATATGCGTGAAAGAAATGGCTTTCTAATACTGATTTTGACGCTGATTCTGACCGGCGCGGCCGTTGGCCAGACGACGAGCGGATCGATCACCGGCAGCGTCGTCGACCCGCAGGGCGCGGCCGTGCCGAACGCAACCGTCAAAATCAGCGAGGTCGGCAAGGCATTTTCGCTGACGGCGATGACTGACGAGGACGGTCGATTCGCTTTTCCGATCGTTTCTCCCGGCAATTACTCGATGACAATCGAAGCGCCGGGTTTCAAGAAGCAGGAGCGGCGGGGAATTGCCCTCGTGCTGAACGACAAACTCTCGCTCGGCAGTCTGACGCTCGAAGTCGGCTCGCCGACGGAAACCGTCGAGGTGGAGGGCGACGCAACGCTCATCCAGGCCGACAGCGGCGAAAGATCGTATTCGATTCAGAGCGCACAGGTTCAGAGTCTCGGCAATAAAGGTCGCAGCTACATTAACTTCGCGACGCTCGCGCCGGGCGTCGTCGCGAACGGCGCCGGTGACGGAACAAGTTCGAACAGCAGCGGCATCAGCGTCAACGGTGTCCGCACCAATTCGAATAACGTGCAGATCGACGGCGTCACCAGCGTCGATACCGGGAACAATGCCGAGTTGTCGAAGGTTCCGCTGGATTCAATCGGCGAATTCAAACTTGTCACGTCAAGCTCGCAGGCCGAATACGGTCGGTCATCGGGCGCGCAGATTATCGCGATCACGCAGAGCGGAACGAGGGATTTCGCAGGCTCGTTCTATTTGTACCGTCGCCATCGCGGGCTCAATGCCAACACTTTCCAGAACAACCGGTCGCCGGTGCTGTCGCCCGTCACAAACACGCGCGTCGCGACTCCGCGGCCATTTTCTGATCAGAAAGACTACGGATACCGAATCGGCGGTCCGATCTATATTCCGAATTTCTTCAATACCGAAAAGAATAAGCTTTTCTTTTTCGTCAATCAGGAGTGGACGCCGCGATTGACGCCGCGCGCAAATCCGAACCGCGTCCGGCTGCCGACGGCGCTCGAACGAAGAGGCGATTTTTCGCAATCACTCGACAGCAACGGAAACCTGTTTAATCTGATCCGCGATTACACAACCGGTTTGCCGTGCACGACCGCCAACACATCAGGCTGTTTTCAGGACGGAGGCGTACTCGGCCGGATTCCGTTGGCGAGGCTTTACGCGCCGGGCGTAAAACTGCTGAATCTTTATCCGTTGCCGAATCCGGCTTTGACGACCGGAAACTTCAATCTTGAGGATCAGCTTCCGAACGATACCAACGAGCGTAACGATACCTTCCGCATCGACTACAATTTCAACGACGACTGGCGCGTCAGCAGCCGATATCTCAGAAACAACGAGCACAGCAACACGCCGTACGACGGACTCGGATTCATTCTCGGCGGCAACATTGCCGAATTTGCGTGGAAAAACGTGCTGCCCAGATCGAGCCTGGCAACGACGGTTTATGGCACGTTGAACACGACCACGATCGTCGAGTTCACATACGGATACAGCAAGAATTCGATCGACGGGCGCCCGGCCACGGACAAATACACCCGCACCGCCGCCAACCTGACGGATCTGCCGCTGATCTTTCCGGGCGCGACGCAGGGCGATTATCTTCCGCAAGTCGGTTACGGCGGCAGACTTGCGAACACGCCGAGCTTTCGAGTCGGTAACGGACCGTTCATCAACAGCAACCGAACCGACACTTTCGCCGGCAGCGTTTTCAAAGATTTACGGCGATCACATTATGAAATTCGGCGGGACTTTCGAACGCGGTCTCAAGAATCAGACGAACCGGGTTCAGTTCAACGGCGGCATCAGTTTTTCAAACGACGCGGCGAATCCGTTCGATACGGGACAGGGATTCGCAAATGCCATTCTCGGCATTTATCAGAACTACATTCAGGCTTCGGCCGGCTCGACCGGAAACTACAAATACACCAATACCGAATTTTACGCGCAGGACAACTGGAAGTTTTCAAAGCGCCTGACGCTTGATTTCGGCATGCGGTTTTCATGGTTCCCGCCAACGTACGACGCGAGCGGAACTTCGTCCAATTTCGATCCCAGCAAATACGTCGCCTCGGCTGCGCCGCGCCTTTACGCGCCCGGTTGTCTCGGTCAGGCGGTCGGAAGTTTCACGCCAACCGGCTGCACCCGTGTCGCATATGATCCGACGCTTCCGGCTGGAACCATTCTGACCGGCGGCGGCATTCCCGGATCCGGAGGAAACGCCTTCAACGGCGGTCTGTTTATCGGCAAGATAATTCCAGGAACCGGAAATCTGAGCAACGGTCTGGTCGTTTCCGACAAGGCTCTGACGAAGGATCAGGGACTTTTGTTCGCTCCGCGAATCGGTTTCGCATACGACATCACCGGTAAGCATAATCTGATTCTGCGCGGTGGTTTCGGCATTTTCTACGACCGATCGCAGGGAAATCTGGTTTTCGATTACAACGAAAACGCGCCCAATACGATCATTCAGCGCTTCGATTACGGCCTGCTTTCGAATCTCGCGGGCGCGACCGGAGCTTCAAACCGAAGCGTTCCGTCGATCCGCGCGATCGAACAGAATGCAAAGGTTCCTTCGACCAATTCCTACACCATCGGAATTCAGTACAAGCTTCCTTTCGACTCGGTTCTCGACATCGCTTACGTCGGCTCGCAGGGTCATCATCTGCCGCACGTCCGTCCGATCAACGAAACTCCTTTCGGCTCGGCGTTTCTCGCAGTGAATCAGGATCCGACGCGGGCCGCTGCGCCGGCGACGAATCCGGGAGCGAGCGCGCTTCTTCCCGAATTTTACCGGCCATTTAAAGGTTACGGGTCGATCAACATGGTCGAGTTCAATGAGAATTCGAACTACAATTCGCTCCAAATCTCGGCGAACCGACGATTCTCGAAAGGACTCGTGGTCAGCATGAATTACACGCTGAGCCGCGCCCGCGGAATCTCCAACGGCGATCAGGATACGGCACGTTTCGACGGCAATACGGCGATCAATTACGGGCGTCTCGGTTTCGACCGCACCCACAACTTCAACGTCAACTGGGTTTACGAAACACCCGCATTCACCAACAACCGCTTCATTTCGCGACTCACGAAGGGTTGGCAGTTCTCCGGAATTTACCGGTTCCAGTCGGGTGAGCCCGAACTGGTCAGCTGCGGTGTGAACGGATTCAACAATTCGGCTCTGACCGGTTCGACGAGCGGCGGAGTGACTCCGCGATGCGTGCTGATCGGCGATCCGAAAGACAAGTCAAACAACAACGAATTCCGGCGTTTCAACATTGCGGCGTTTCAGGCGCCCGCGATCGGAAGCACCGGAACCGAAACGAATCGCGATGCGCTGCTCGTCAACGCGCCGCCGATCAACAACTTTGACTTGTCTTTGTCGAAGAAGTTCTACATTCGCGAGAAAATGAACATCGAGGCGCGCCTCGACGCTTTCAACGCGTTCAATTCCACTCAGGGAGCATTCCTGAACTTCTTCGGCGCTAGCTACACCGCGCCGGGAAGCGCGACTCTGGTGGCAAACAACGCGGCGAATGAAACGACGAATCGAACCGGCTACGGAGCAATCAGCGGTTTCAGACCGAATCGAACGGTTCAGTGGATGGTTCGATTCTCGTTCTGATCCGTTTCACACGATGATGATAACGAAAGGAGCGGATTTCGGATTTCTGAAATCCGCTCCTTTCGGAGTTTTGGAGAGACTTCTACCGATCGATTGTCAGCTCGCGGCGATCGGTCCGGCCGACTGCCGCGAAGATCTTCCCGCGTCGGTTGAAAAAGCGCGTCGGTTTGTTTAGAGTTCCTTTCTTAACCGGCCGGGCCGATGGCTTTACTGCAGGAACGATCCGTCGGAATTTCTGTTTGGAGAAGCACCGCATGAAAAATTTACTCGTTGCGATTTTGACTCTTTCGCTTGCGCTTTCGAGTTTCGGCCAGAAAGCGAATACGCAGAGCCGAAGCGCGTCGCCGTATGATCCGCAGGTGATCGTCTATTCGACCGCGCCGAATTCGAATCTGCGGCTCTCGCAAACCGCGATCTTCAGACTTCAGAAAAAGTCCCAGCCGACCGAATCCGAAATCAGCGTGTTCATCAATCCATCTAAACGCTTTCAGACCTTTCTCGGCATCGGCGGTTCGTTCACCGACGCGACCGCGGAAACGTTCGCCAAACTGCCGGCCGGCGCGCAAAGCGAGCTGATCGCCGCTTATTTCAACAAGTCGACCGGAATCGGTTATTCGCTCGGTCGGACGACCATTCACTCGAGCGATTTTTCAAGTAAAAGCTACACTTACGTCGATGAGGGCGACGGCGCGCTCAAGTCCTTCAGTATCGCGAAGGAACGTCTCGAACGCATCCGATGATCCGCCGCGCGATTTCCGAGGCCGGCGGAAAACTGACGCTGTTCGCCAGTCCGTGGTCGCCGCCGGCGTTCATGAAAACAAACGGGTCAATGCTTCGCGGCGGCAGTCTCAAGCCGGAGTTCAGACAGAATTGGGCCAACTATTTCGTCAAATACATCCGCGCGATGGAAAAAGACGGAATTCCGATCTGGGGCGTCACGATCCAGAACGAACCGATGGCGACGCAGCGCTGGGAGTCATGCATTTACACGGCCGAGGAAGAACGCGATTTTCTCAAGAATTATCTCGGACCGACATTTTGGAAGAACGGGCTGAAGAGCAAGAAAATCATCGTCTGGGATCACAACCGCGACCTGATCACGCATCGCGTTTCAACCATTCTCGGCGATCCGGAGGCGGCGAAATATGTCTGGGGAATCGGCTTTCACTGGTACGAAACCTGGGCGGGCGGAAACCCGATGCATGAGAATGTCGAAATGGTGAACGCGATGTTTCCGGACAAGAAGCTGATCTTCACCGAGGGCACGGTCGAGCGTTACGATCCGGCGCGCCTTCAGTTTTGGGGCAACGGCGAGCGCTATGGCAAGTCGATGATCAACGATTTCAATAACGGCACAGTCGGATGGACGGATTGGAATCTCCTTCTCGACGAAACCGGCGGCCCGAATCATGTCGAAAACTTCTGCTTTGCGCCGATTCATGCCGACACGCGAACAGGGAAGCTGACTTATACGCCTTCGTATTACTACATCGGCCATTTTTCGAAGTTCATTCGGCCGGGCGCGGTGCGCGTCGCCGCCGCCGCGAGCCGCAGCCAATTGCTGACGACCGCCTTCGAAAATCCTGACGGAACGCTTGTCATGGTCGTCATGAACGAAAGCGACAAACCAGTCAAATATAATCTGCTGATCGGCGATAAATGGGGCGAAATCGAGATTCCCGCGAACGCGATTCAAACCGCGGTGCTCGGTCCGCATCTTTCGAAACGCGCTTCGTAAATCCGCCCTATTGTTTCGGCGGCGCCGCAAGACCGAGCGCTTTCAGATAATTGTCGTTGACGCGGCATTTCGCGAAGCGGATGTTGTCGAGATACTCGCGGAGCGCGCGTTCGGCAACTTCCTTCTTCGGTTTTATCTTGCGCATTTCATCGAAAGTGCCGCGCGGCGAATCGGCAAATTTGACGATCTCCGGCCAGTCCGCAGGTTTCGGAATCGAAACCACCGAACGCGGCGTATCGAGACGTTTGTAGGTCCAGAAACACCAGCCGATATCGTTCTTTTCACTCAACTGCCGAAAGGTGTCGATCCATTCGTCGGTATTCTCGCCGGTTTCGCCGAGCCACATCGGTACATTGTTCTTCTTTCCGAAATCGACGTATTCCTGAAAAGGCCTTCTGGTCTGCCGGCATCCAGTAACGGTGAAACGTGTATGAGAGCTTGTCGTCGAAAGGCGGGCCGAAGAATTTGAAATTCTGATTCCACTGCGCGCCGCCGAGAAAGATGATGTGGTTTCGGTCGTATTTCCGAATCGCGGCGACGATCCTTTTGTAAAGCGGTTCCAATTTCGGATTGAGAGCCTCGACGTCGAAATAATGCGCGATCGGCTCGTTCAGCAAATCGTAACCGATCACGATCGGTTCATTCGCATACTGCCTTGCCAGCTTCACCCAAATCCGCACCGTTAAATCCTGATCTTCTTCATTTTCAAAAAGATACGGATATCCCATGCTGTCGTCGATGTTGTCGCCGGTCTGTCCGCCAGGCGCGCCGTGCATGTCGAAAACCACATAAAGCCCTTCCTGTTTGCACCAGCCGACGAGCCGCGAGAGCAACTCATAGCCGACTCCTTCGAGGCGTGACGGGTCGTCGCGATTGACGAACAAGCGGTAGTTGAACGGAACTCTGATGTGATTAAATCCGGCGCGTTTGATGAACTTAATGTCCTCGTGTGTGATGTAATGATCGCGAAATTCCTTCCAGAACGCGCGCGCCTTCGATTCGCCGACGAGCTCATTGACCATCAGGTGAATCTTTTCCGGCGAATTGGCTTTCTGAAAATCGAACATGTAGCCTTCAGGCAGCAGCCAGCTTCCGATATTGATGCCGCGAAGCATCATTTTCGAGCCGTCGGGCGCGAGAAAACTCGTTCCGCTGACGGTCACGAATTTCGATTTCTTTTGCGCGGCGACCGCGTTCGCGGCGACCGAGACGAGTGCAAGAACGATAAGCGTTTTGACGATGATTTGAAGATTAATCCGCATGTTTATTTTTTTAGTTCAATATCGATCAGTACCGGAAAATGGTCCGACGGAAATCGTTTTTCAACCGAATCGCTGAGCACGCCGTAACGCAGCACTTTTATCCGCGAAGTCCGATCGACAAAGATGTAATCGATGAGCCGCGTGACCGGTTCTTCGAATCTGAATCCGTTGAAGGTTCCCGCCGGACCGAACGGCGGTTCCATGCTCGCGGCGCGCGAATCGACCATGTTCGAGCGAAGAAGTTTGATCGGTTCCGAATCTGGCTCGGCATTGAAATCGCCCATCAGAACGACCGGATAACCTTTGTTATTTAAAACTTTGATGCGTTCAAGAATCAGCCCGGCCGATTTCAGCCGCGCCGTCTCGCCAATGTGATCAAAGTGCGTGTTGAAGACCCAGAACCGACGCTTCGTCGTGCGGTCGAAAAAAAGTCCGTAGGTGCAGATGCGGACAATCGCCGCGTCCCAGCCTTTCGAAACCTTTTCCGGCGTTTCCGAAAGCCAGAATGTCGCGGCCGATTCGACGCGAAAACGACTGCGGTTGAAAAAATCGACGACGCCTCACCTTTTCCGCCTTCATCGCGCCCGACGCCGATGTGATCGAACGAAGGAAGCGACTTGGAAATATCGCCGATCTGATTGGGCAGCGCTTCCTGAACTCCGAAAATGTCGGGCGCGAAAAACCTGATCTGACCGGTCAGAAATTCGCGGCGCCGCGGCCATGCATTCTCATTGTCTGAAGCAACATCGAGACGAATGTTGTAAGTCATCAGTCGAAGCGCCGCGGCTTCGCCAATGACCGCAAGCGTCGCAGCGATCACTACAATTGCTGTAAATCGTTTAACGTATTTCATTTATACTGATAGACGCGAACCCAGTCGACAGTCATCAACTGCGGAAAACCAGCGTCATCTATTCCTTTCTGGCCACCCCAGTCGCCGCCGATCGCGTTGTTTATCTTGAGATGAAACTTTTGATCGAACGGCCACTCGGCGTCGGATTTGTACTCGTTCGCGAACGTGTTGTAGACCTTTCCATCGACGAGGAAATCGATCCTTTCAGGCGTCCAGTCAATTGCGTAAACGTGATAAGTCTCGCTCGGATCGGAAACGACGATCTCTTTGCCGCGCTGCGTCCCGCGGATGTGATTATAGGCGTCGGTGTGAACCGTACCGTGAATCGTGTCGCGGTCGAATCCGACATTTTCCATGATGTCGATCTCGCCCGTTTTCGGCCATCCGACCTGATCCCAATCGGCGCCGAGCATCCACAAGGCAGACCACGCGCCACGCCCTTTCGGAACCTTCGCGCGGATCTCGATCCTGCCGTACATCCATTCGGCCTTGTCGCGCGTCGTCAGACTCGCGGAAGTATATTCCGAAAACTCGCGCCGAAACCTCCAGTTCCGGTCATCGGCAGATTTGTATTCTTCGTTCCGGACGGCTTCACGACGCGCCTCGATAATCAGATTTCCGTTTTCAACACGGACGTTTTCCGGGCGATCGGTGTAATACTGTTTTTCGTTGTTACGGATGTAACCTTTTTCATAACCCCATTTAGCGGGATCGGGACGACCCGTGTAATCGAATTCGTCGGACCACACGAGCTTTAGTTCGCGCGTCGCGCCGCGGCGTCTGTAGTAATCCTGAAGTACAAAAAACGCGAGCTTTTTCTCGCCTTTTTCGGAATAAACTCCTTTACGGTTGTATTCGTCCTGGACATTCGGGAGAAGTCTTCGCGGCGAACGGAAGTCGGCAAGAATCCACGGACTGAGACCGCTGATGTTCGGTATTTTGTCGATCATCTTCAGGTTCTGCTGATAGAGATATTCCTGATATTCCTCGGTCCAGCGTTCTTCCTTCGGGCCGCGCCGGCCGAATCTCGCGTCGCCGCCGAATTCGGAAACGATCACCGGTTTGTCGAACGCGACCGTCCATTTCTTCTTTTCGGCGTCGGCGAGATTGCCGCCGTACCAGCCGAGATACTGATTGAACGCGACGATATCGAGGTCGGCGCCGATCGGATCGTCGACGATTTCGGCCTCGGGAGTTCCGCGATGCATCAGCGCCGCGCTGATAAGCCGCGTGTCGTCGAGCGATTTCGAGTACGCGACAAGATTTCTGATGAACCGGTTTCGCGCGTCCGAAATCGGTGTTTCGTTAGCCATCGACCAGATCACGACCGACGCGCGGTTGGAATCGCGCAGGATGGTTTCCCTTAGCTGTTGTTTCGATTTCTCAAGTACTTCGGGATTTTCAAAATCGATCGTCCAGTAAACCGGGATTTCCTCCCAGACCAGAAGCCCCATCTGATCGGCGAGTCTGACCATGTACTCGTTGTGCGGATAATGCGCGAGCCGGACAAAGTTGCAGCCGAGTTCGCGCGCCATGTTGAGAAGCCGTGCCGCATCGGGACGCGAATACGCGCGACCGCCGCGGGCGCTTTCCTCATGAATCGAGATTCCGCGCAAAAACACCGGCTGACCGTTCAACAGAATCTGTCCGCCGCGCGTCTCAACCGTTCGAAATCCAATGTAATCGGTCAGCGATTGTTCGCCGGCTTTGATAACAACGCGGTAAAGTTTTGGATTCTCCGGCGACCAGAGTTCGAGCTTCGGCGATTCGAAGTCGAAATCGACGCGATTTTTGCCGTTTGTCGGGAGCTTTTCTCAAATCCGGCTTCGGGAATCGAGATCGCGATTTCCGCGGGCAAACTCGCGCCGTCAAGCGCGACAAATCCGGCAATTCGCCGCGAATCGCCTTTCTTCAGAGTGATTTTGTAGTTGGGAATGAGCGTCGCCGGCTCATCAATCAGCAGAACGTCGCGCGTAATGCCGCCATAATTCCACCAGTCGGTGTTGATGGTCGGAACTCCGTCGCGGCGCCGGCGGTTATCGACTTTGACAACGAGAAAATTGTCCTTCGGTTTGACGAGCTTCGTGACTTCGTACGCGAACGGCGTGAATCCGCCCTCGTGCGTGCCGAGTTTCTCGCCGTTCAGATAAACCTCCGCGATGTAATTGACGGCGCCGAAATGCACGAACAAGCGACGGTCCGACGTGAGACTGTAATCGAATATTCGCCGGAACCAAACGTTTCCTTCGTAATAATAAAGTTTCGGATCCTGTGTGTTCCAGTCGTTCGGAATCGACATTTTCGGCGCGAGATCGAAATCGTATTCGACAAGTTCCTGTTTGTCCTTTGCGTGATAATTCCTGTAAAACGCAGCGTTTGAAGGATTCGCTTGCTGATCGTAGGCCTGTTGGCGGAAATTGTAATATCCGGTTTCGTAAGGATCGACGATGTAATTCCACGTTCCGTTGAGCGTCTGAACCTTGCGTCCTGAAAGATTTCCGAAATGCGTCTGACCGACCGCGAAGAGCGGAAAGACAACCGCGAACAAGATTAACCAAATCGATTTGCTAAGCTGTTTACGAAACATCGGCATTGTTCTGAAACCCGTGTCTTTTCGATGAATTAGTCGCTCCGGAAGGGTATGAAAGATGTTATCACAGAAGGTTTCGAAAAAAAGAACCGATCGGCTCGAATACGATGTCGGGATGCTGAGTACATTGCAGCCTTTTTAGCCTCTCAGTCGCCGCACAGTTAAGGAAGCTCTGATTTAGGCGAATTTTTCACCGGAGACAAAGAACTA